>CABPRJ010000011.1:1562841-1576664 GCA_902439185.1 Cinara cedri | reverse complement strand
CTATGGCTTAGAGATTGGAGAAAAATTATAAGTTCAGGTGTAGGAAATGAATTTCCAGGAGGGAAATAACAAGATGCTATGGAGATAGGAACCGAGTTTATTGTTTGATACGACTGTTTCCCAGATATCAGTATTAGAATTGGTTGTCGAAGTATTGTTTGAAGTATCATTTTCTTTATTTCTTTTTTTGATAATTTTAAAGGTGGAATTGTTTTGTTAGATAATTGATTTGGGCTCGAAGCCATATTGAATGCGAGTATTTCTGTAGCAGTATGTAGAGACTGTGATAGTGGATGACCTTGAGGCCTTTACGAGGCGGCGGCGTTAGTGGACTTTATACGATAAGACTATTATATTATTATACATTACTGGTTTGCGGTGGCACTGCATAATTTGATGTTAATGCTAGTTAGAGCTATACAAAATGGTGCGCGTAAATGTCAACGTGTGGTCATTCATCAAAACCCGAATTGGTTTAGATTATTTAAAAAAAAAAAAATATATTTATGTATTGAAATGACTATTTTTTTCTATTTATCTTTTTACAATATTAATTATTTTACATATATTTATTATCCTGTATACATATAATGTTTCTGTTATTTTATTTTTTTTTTCAAAGGAAAGAGGTGCAGTCAAAAAACTACAAAATATTGTAAAAGATCATGAAGAACGTCTTAGAAAACTTCAAGTAGCTCAAGATGAAGATCAATTTAAAGCTGAGTTAATTACAAATAACTTGGATATTGTTGATAATACTATACAGTTGATAAGAAGAGCAGTTGCTAAACAATTACATTGGGATGAAATTTGGGAAATGATAAAACAATTAAATTGTGAAGATGATGGAAAAACCTACGCTATTGTAAATAGCATAAAATTAAATGTTAATCACATAACTCTTGAATTATAGTATGTTGAGCTTAGTTAATATATTGCATACTCTGTTATTATAATAATTAATATTATTATTTAGTGATCCTTATAATGAAGAAAAACAAAATGATTGTGATAAGAAATTAATTGATATAGATTTGGGTCAGTCTGCTTTTGGTAATGCTCAAAGGTATGTTAAATTAATTGAATATAAAATACATTTGTAATTGGGCAACAGTCTATTTATTTCGAATACAATTATTATAAGAGTACACATATATTTATGTTTTTTAACTTAATAGATACTACGGATCAAAAAAACAATCTGCTCTCAAAGAACAAAAAACAATTGATTCATCAAGTACAGTTTTAAAAATGGCTGAAAAAAAAACAAAACAAACTTTGAAAGACATTCAGGTTGTTGCTTCTATAAATAAAGTTCGCAAAACATACTGGTTTGAAAAGTTTTTCTGGTTTATATCTTCTGAAAATTATTTAGGTAAAATGTATTATTGGTTTTTTTTTTTCATGGCTACATTAGCAATTCATTTTCTGATAAATCACTGTATATTTATATGTATCTACTATCCATTATATATTATATTGTTGCTTAAAAAGAATAATTGTATACTTAGTTTTTATTTTTATTTTGTATCAATATTTTTGTTTAGTCATTGCTGGACGTGATGCTCATCAAAATGAAGTAATTGTTAAACGATATATGAAACCATCTGATGTGTATGTCCATGCTGGTTATAGTGGTGCTACTACTGTTGTAATTAAAAATCCTAGTAGTCAACCTGTCCCACCAGCAACTCTTAATGAAGCAGGTGTTATGGCAACTTCATACAGGTACATAGTATATACGAGGGCGTACCCAAAAAAAAAAACCGAACTATTTTTGTACAAAGTTATTTATTTAATTTTTTTTCAAAAAACATTTAATCTCTTTCAAAATACTCTCCGTTGGAGTTAATGCACTTGTCCAATTTTCAAAGCACTTTTTAAACTCATCTTTTGTGATGCCTGCCAACGCCTCCATTGTTTCTTTTTTAACTTCATCAATGTCTGCGAAACGCTTTTCTTTCATGTTCCTTTTCATTCTGGGGAATAAAAAGAAGTCGCAGGGAGACAGGTCGGGTGAATAGGGTGGATGGGACACAGTGGTCATATCATTTTTGGTCAAAGAAAGGGCTGTGTGAGCAAGAGCATTGTCGTGATGAAAAAACCAGTCTCCTGACTGCCACAAATCAGGTCTTTTTCGCCTCAAACTGTTGCGTAATCTTTTTAACACCTCTAGGTATAATGCCTGGTTAACTGTCTGACCGGGTGGAACAAACTCCGAATGGATGACTCTTCTTACATCAAAAAAACAAATGAGCATTGTCTTAATGTTTGACCTCACTTGACGAGCTTTTTTAGGGCGAGGCGATGCTGGAGTCTTCCATTGGCTCGATTGTTGNAGCACCATGATTCGTCATCTGTAATGACCTTGGAAAAAAAGTTTGGGTCATTTTGGAATTCTTCTTTCAAAGAAGAGCATGATTCCACGCGGCCTTGTTTTTGCTGCTCAGTTAGCAGTCGAGGAACAAATTTTGCAGCCACCCGTCTCATCCCCAAATCTTCACTTAAAATTCTTTGTACTGAACTGCATGTCACACCAGATCTCTCCACTACTTCTTCGATGGTTTGCCATCAATCTTCCAGGATAATTTTGTGAATTTTTTCTACATTTTCGTTGGTTTGCGCCATCGAAGCGAGGTTGGTCGTCTATCGACATTTCACCACTTTTGAAATGGGAAAACCACTCAAATACTTGATTTTTCCCTAAAACATCACCTTTATAAGCTGTTTTCAACATCTCAAGGGTTTCTGTGCCTGTTTTCCCGAGCAGGAAGCAAAACTTGACGGTCGCGCGCTGTTCACGCAAATCAGCCATTACAAAAACGATGAATATGAAAAATAACTTTTAAAAAAAATATCATACCAATGTAACAACCTTCCACAATGACAGCCATTGGCATATTGAATGTTCAGAAGTATATTTATTCCCCCCCACTGGAAAAACATCGGTACTATTAAAACTCTGTCCCACACAACATCAGTTCAGTTTCTTTTGGATACGCTCTCGTAAGTAGTAGGAACAAGTTGTGATTTATTATTGTAAATTTACAGTGTTTCTTGGACTATGAAAATGAATTTGCAAAATGCGTTTTGGGTAAAACCTGAACAAGTAACTAAGACAGCACCTACAGGAGAATATTTAACAACTGGCAGCTTTATGATACGCGGTAAAAAAAATTATCTACCAGCATCTCATCTTATATTAGGTTTGAGCTTTCTTTTTAAACTGGAGGATAGCTCAGTTGCAAGGTAGATAATATTATAATGTTTTACAATGATATAAAATTATAACACCTCAATATCTAAATATTTTTACTAAGACATGCAAATGAACGTAAAGTTAAGGGTATGGAATGTGAAGACTTAAATTATGCCATAGAAAATAATGAGAACTTTGTAAATATTTCAAGTGATAATGAAAGTGATGAAGGTAATTAAAAAAAAAAAATTGTATTACTGTTATGAATTTATAATACCTTTTGTAAAGATTTAATTATAATAATATTATTTTACAGAAGATTTAAAGAAACTTGCTGAACACAAAAAAGTTTTAGACATACTAACAAAAGAACATTCAGAAGAAGTAGATTTCAGTTCTAACAATGAACCATCAGAAAAGTAATTTTTATTTTAAACTGAATTTGAATTTTTTATACTTCTAAATAGAGAATTACTGGTTAATTTAAAACAACTAATTATTTCATTCTTGTAAATTTTAAAACTTCTCCCAAAAATTAATTTTTAATTAACAAAAATAAATTATTTAATAGCGTATTATTCTTCAATTTTTCACCCAGTACCTTTAAACCTTTAAAATGTGGAATTTCTGCTAGCTGTATTTGCTATGTAAAATCCATCAACATTTTCAGTAATTCATCCCTAAAACTTTTTTTGTTGTTTGTTTCTCAATTACCCACCAGTTTATTTGAAAATAATTCATACCATTCATGAAGTGTATAAATGGTAAATTAATGGTAAATGCTATGATGCTATGGGTGGCAAGTAGATGGTTAAAAGTTATTGAAATAAAGAAAAAGAGTGGAATAAGAAAGTGGAAGTTTGTTGAGTGGGATGTAGTAGAGATATAATTTAATTTGGTATAGGGAAATATACAATGTCTAATATTCTTATAAAGACATTTATTAACTACACTATATTATTGTTATTAATAGATGTATTCTAAATACTGACTAAAAAAAATGTATTATAATACCAATTACATTTTAGCTTTCCTCATTAATAATCAGGAATAAACTAATAGAATATGCTGTTTTTATTAAAAGTATTGCTATATTTTGTTCAGTATAACTGATGATATAGATACAACAAGTGTTCCAAATGATCATGAAGTTCAAAAATCTAGTGAAATATGTCAAAATGAATCTTCAGATAGTGATTGTGATAATAATGATGAAGAATCTAATGAAATCAGTGAATCTGGTATGATTTAATTGTTTAAATTTACTTAAATAAATATTTGTTTTATATTTTCAGTATTTTCTAATTTAGATATTAATTTATTTATTTATCAAAGAATTCAACTTTTAATAATTATATAGCTCTATTTTTAAGCAGTATTATAATTTCTAATCAATATTTAATTGGTATAAAATTGAATTGTTTAATAGTTAATTCCATTTAACCTTTAAAACAAAAAAATTGTAACCAAATTAATTAAAATTGAATGGATCAAATGGAAACTAAAAAGATAGAATTAATGAAAAGTTGCTTACAAACAAAAATTAATTGTAAAACCAATAACACTATTATTATTCCTCACTACAGAATCTAAAATATTAAAATAGGCTGAAAGCCTGAACAAACTCATGCAGAATATCTGACCAATTTATACCTAATAAATGTAATATATAAATGTATGAATTCTGGTATTAGTTATTATCAATAAACTTTTAAAGCATAATAATAGCAAACCCAATCAACATATAATTCTTAATTATTATATTTTTAATAAAAGATAAGATAAGATTTTTCTTACTGATTTAAGATTTTGTATTCAGAATAACATTTTACCATACAATTGAATAATAATAATTTATTACATATAGTAAAAGCAGGGCTCAAAAATTGTAGATAGTGGCAGATTTAATATAGGGTCCAGGGGTTCTCTAACCCACACTTAATTTTTGATGGTAAATTGGTTTTTTGGCTCTAAAAAAAAAAAATTTAAATTAACACGTAGCAGAAAAACAGTAATTATCAGTAATGTTAATTTCATATCTAATTCTATTCTACGTTTTATCCCCAATAGTTCCCTTATATCCCCATTATTGTTTACAAAGTATGACAAACAATCAACCTCTCATTAAATTTTCAAGCATTTATTTTTAATATTTAATAATTTTATCCACAGAGTACTTCTCAAATAACAAAACTCACAAAATTAATTTTTTGATAAGCAGCATGAAAATTTCTAAAATATTTTGAAAATTTAACCATGGCTAAAAAATACAAATATAATTTTTCTGTTCAAATTTCAAGTCTTTACAAATACTTTTAATTGAATCACAACAAAATTGATAATAATACATTTTGAACATTTTCCCATTTTTCCTACTTTTTCCTTCCAATCATTATAAAAACCAATAGAAAATCACTGGTGGTAAGATTTTCATTTTGTATTTTTTGATTTCATTTTTGTTTCATGTCAAGTATACAATATAGAACTAATTATTAATAGTATTATAATATTTGTGTTATTTATAATTGATTTTTTTTTCTTTTTAAGAACCAAAAATAATTGAACCAGTTAAACCTCTGATTTTGAAACGTGGACAGCGTGGGAAATTAAAGAGAATTAAAGAAAAATATAAAGACCAAGATGAAGATGAAAGAGAAATGAGAATTAGGCTTCTACAGGTATATTAATGTTAATTTATAATGTATTGTGTAATATATTATAAATTATTATTATTATTTATGTATTAAAAATTCAAAGTAAAATTCAATGAGCTATTGATAATGTTAACTAGTTAACACTTTAAAAATATTAAAAATTAATAACAAACTCATATAATAATATGTATTCTTTATATTAATATATTTATTACATCATTAGTATAGTAAATAAATATATAAATAAAACATTTATAAATATAAAAAAAATAAATAAAAGAATGAATGCCTCGCCTGGAGTACTATGATAATACACTTATCATAATGCTGTGTCTTACATGAATGCGACAAACAATGTCTGAACAATGCAATTCGCGTTATTGTCTGTCAATGAGATGATTGCAGTAGTGTCCAATGTAAATAGGAATGATGAACGAGAAATTATATATTGTGTATTATATACAATATATACAATATTACAAATTGTGTTGTGTTTAGTCCATCATTTGTATACATCTTCAATTACATTCAGGTGGTTACTTTTTACTAAAATTACTATTTAAATATTAATAAAAATGTTGAATTTTGAACAAAAATTGTTTCTTACTGAAAATAAAATTTAGTGCTTTACAGCTTTGCAGTAATTTACATTACTGTACATATATCTGTCATAATATTAATTAATACAATAAGTAGATAATAAATATTATCATAATAATTCTTATTATACAATATTACTGATATCATTATTATATTTCATTTTGTACCAAATCAGACTATTAAATTATGTTTCTGCAACTGTACATAAATATTTTATAAAATTAAAATACTATCCATATTTCTTCTTTTTGCGACTATATTCCACTCTTTGTCAGCGATAATTCTGTCCCTATACTTTCTATCAAATTTGTTTTACAAAACATTTTTTTTGAACTTATGATGTAAGAAGTTCTATTTGTTATTCCATGTTATGTTCCATACTAAGCAATGAATATTCAAATTAAATTAAAATAATAATAATGTGCAGGACACTGTGTTCGCTCCAGGTAACGCATTTATTCAATTATTTATTTTATTTTTATATATAAATTTATTTACTATATGTATTTACCAGTATTAAACATTTTAATAATTTTGTTTTTACTTTATTATTTTGTTACTTCATGATTATTACTAATTTATTATTAGAAATGATATTAATTAAAATTTGTTAATTTTAATTGACAATATATTATAACCCAAGTGTTAACTGTTATACAATAAGAATTAAAATGTTTAATTTTATTTTAGTCATCAATGAATGAAGATAAGAAACTTAAACGAGCCAAAAAGAAAGACAAGAAGAATAAAAAGTCAATTGATATTAAAAATAAGGCTTCTAAAAATAAACATATATTGACTAAGCCTTTGTCAATTGTCAAAGAAATACCAACAGAATCAGTTATATTTGAAGATCCAAAAGAGTCAAACAAAGAATCTAAAGGTAATGGAAGTTCTGATGATGATGACACAGATAAGCAGTTAACAGATTTGTCTGAGATACAAATTTTAGATTCATTAACTGGTATACCAAATGCTGAAGATGAATTACTTTTTGCTGTACCAGTAGTTGCACCTTATAGTGCTTTAACAAATTATAAGTAATTATTGAAAATACTTGTGTATTATGTTTAAATATAAGTATAACTAAAACTATATTTATTTTTAATTTATTAGATACAAGTTGAAATTAACACCTGGTAACACTAAACGAGGTAAAGCATCAAAGACTTGTTTAAATCTTTTTTTAAAAGATAAGACAGCAACTAGCAGAGAAAAAAACTTGATTAAAAGTGTTAACTTACAGGATATTGCTAGAAACATACCTAATGGAGTTAAATTGTCAGCTCCATCTCTCAGTAAAGTTCTTAATAAATAAATAATTATGCTTGTTGGCATTTTATATACTGATATTTTGTGTTTTATTTATGAACTAAACAGTATTGACTGATGAATGATATGTAAAAAAGACTTATACTTGTAGTTGAATTAAAAATATTTTATTCTCCCCTACCCCCATCAACTTTATTTATGTTTTTCAGCATTAGTTTAATTACTTGTTAGTTATAACTTAGAAGTTATATGGAATGCTATTTGACTTAAAATATCATGTAATTCTATACAGTGTATACTTAAACCATTATTATCAAGTAAATTAATGGTTACTTTTCAGTGTTAAAAATTATTGGCCTTTAGCACACAGCATATTATTTTGGTTAATCAAATTACAACTACCAATTTTGAAGTAAATAATATTTTCATTTAAATTGAATAATCAAAAATATAGCTATAGCTTATATACAATAAACTATATATTTTATTATATTAGTTATGCATTGTATATGGTATACAATTTTCATAATATTATCATTTGTATTGTAATTTACTAGTACATATTAAATTGGAACTTTACATGTTATGGTTAAGTATCTCTAGTATAAATCATTTGTATATGTTATTTTATTAGTTTAACAGTTTAAAAATCATCTGTTAACTAACAATACAAATTGTAATATACATAATTTGATTAATTATCACCTGTTTTCAACTAAGTATAAGTACTTACTCGCTTATCAGTATCATAATAAAGTTAATTAGTAATTAATATCATATTATATTAAATAAAAGTATTGAAATTTAGGACTTAGCTAACTAATATATAGCCCAAGAACGCTATTAACTTCAAGAGGAGTCCCTCTCAAGAGTGCTTTCAATTTTTTTTTTTTATATTTTCCATTGGTGAATTTAATTTATTATCTACTACAAAAATAAAAATTCTATCTAGTTGTTAGAAATATTGTTGAATATAAATACTGATATTAAATAATGTTTATTTTTGTAAATTAGTTATTCGCCTGTAAAATAAAATAAATAATCTATAATCAATTAAATATCATTCAAACATTCCATAAGTAAATGGGCAATAATACTTTACATTATTTATAACATGCTCTCTGTATAGTAGATCAGAATGCTCCTATGGTACTTCTACCTGTTGTAAGAATCTTCAAATGTGGTTGTATCAGGTCGACAACCTAAGTAAAATTCTTTAAAACTATGAGGAGTTTTAAACATGAATTTGGCTGATTGCTTCGTCTGGGATGTGTGTGGAGAACAGGTGAGAGGAAGCATTATAGCACATGATGTTTTCAATATGATATAGCTGTAATTGGAGAAAATCTGGAATAAGTTAACAGTAAGCTCAAGGAATAAAGAGTAGCACTTGAAGGAAAGAGACTAAGGATAAGTAGAAGAAACTAAAGTATGAGTTTGGAGAAACAGGACAAGATATCTAACAAAAATATGGAGTTATAGGAGAGGTTAAGAGTTTCTTAGTACTTAGAATCTTTTGTACAAAGACTGGTGGCTTTCACAAACATGAGATACATATAGACTTATATGTGAATATATATTTAAAGTGGAGAAGAGTAATTTGATTAAAGTGGAGTACATTATTTAGGTTGACTTTAAGATACTAATAAATAAATCCATTATACATTTTTATATAGACATACTAAATTGGTAAATAAATTGAAAGTGGGTTTTTGAATTAGGTAACTGAGGAGTGAGGGCAATAAATAAATTGAAAATAAAACAGCTGAACTCTATTTTAGTCAAAAATATTTCAACCAAATGTATTTAATCAGAAAGTAATTTCATCCTAACATATTTGAGCAGAAAAATATTTCTATGTTGAATATCTGTATGAATACATAACTATCAATATTTTTGCAGGCGACCCTAGAACACTTAAGTTCCAGGTGAACTTTTAACCATTTTAAATGAATGGACACAATTTGTAAAGTATATTTTATTTATGTAGTTAAATAATTCACACATATTAATTTTATAAAATAAAGTCTGGCGTGAAATCGGTGATTTTGATTGACACAACATTGCTAACAACTAATTAACTTTATAATATTATTATTTTTCAATAAAAGAGATGATATTGCTGGGTTCACCACTATGATTGTAGGGTAGGTAGTTGAAAAAGGAAGATAGATAAAATGATTTAATTTATATCTGTAAGCAACGATAAACCATTTAGAGACGAAAAACGATTCTGAGCAAAATTTGTTAATACGTCATTTGTAAATTCGTCAAATTTACGATTTTGTTTAAAATATGATCTTATACAAAAAAGAGATATACTTTGCACGTGTGTGCAGCCACTGTTGTAGGTGGGAATACTAACTAATGTTAGGGAAGGTGGGATACAGACGGGAATTTAATGTATATGATACCGTACAGCATGATGTACAGTATGATGAACGTATGAATGTTGTGAGAAGGGGTGTGGGGGGGCAAAGCCCTTCACAGGTAATTTTGATCAACATAAATATAGCACCCAATAAATTTAACCAAATTGCGCTTATGATGCTAGCTCCTTGAGTTTCAGTCACTCAAGCCGCCACTGTCTTCGGTATTGCCATTTACAGTATTTGTCCATGCCACGGTCTTAGAAAATACGATTCGACAACTTTACTTTTTCAGTGTTTGCTTAATTGTGCAAATATATTTAAAATGTAGCCACTGCATAATTAAGTACTGCCAGTTATACGTTTTTAAGGTTAAGTCTAATAGAATAATAAACTATCTGTGTTAACAAGTTGCTGACAACAATCTTATGTACTTATTCACTAATGTATTTATTTGTGATCAACAATAAAAAAACACATTACATTCAATTTTATTGAATTCAAAAAAATTCTAAGAACTACGAGCTTAACCGTCCTAAACTTTGGTCTTTTGGCGTTACAAATATAGATAGTTTTTTTGTTTTGTTACAGCCAAAAAAATAAATTTTAATAGGCATTGTTAGTATAATTTTTATTGTATAATAGGACAAATAAATTAGGATTACAAATAAAAACGCAGTTTAATATTATACAAATTATGTTTATTTTAAAAATATACGGTTTTATATTAAATTTATTTAATATTATTATAATAAATAGTTTATACATTCTGAATGTATAATTTATTTATTATGATATTCTATTTATTCTGCGGTATTGCGTTATTCAAAATGTGTTATCGATATTCAAGTTTAATCCTTTTAATATTTGGCGGTAATTTGATTAATCATTACTATAATGCCTAACCTCAAAAACTTTTAACCAGCATCGCTATTTAAAAATGTGGTTAGAATTTTAAATTTTTCGCGCAAACAAATTGAACATTGTCCTTGAGTTGACAGGGGGAAGTGGTCCGACCTTATCTCATAAGACTGAGGTCTATATTATGATAAAATAAGTATCATGGTCCATCTTAGATCATATACAATGAATATATACAGCTATACCTCTTGTGAAACAAGTACGTCGCAAAAATATCAAGAGGGTATGTAGCTATTGCGCATTTGTTGACTGTCGATGTCTTCATAATACGAATACCATTATAAGTTATAATCTATATGGATATTCGAATTTATATTTTACAAAGAAATGTATTACAATTCTATGATTTTTCAGTAGGTAAGTTGTGATAAAAACGATAACAGTACTTCGCGCATGCGCAAAAGTGAGATGATCTCTTGATATTATGTTGGTGACATATTTTGTTGCTTATAGCTCTATCTATTGTACATGATCTAAGTGGTCCATACTATACCTTAATCAGTGATAATAACAGAGGAGACATTTGCGGGCTGTCCTCAGCTCACTAGTCCATTAAAATATCTCAGTCCGTGGATTTAACCTTAATTATAATTGATAAATAATAATATTGTAATCTCAGTTTGTGTTTTTAAGTTTAATATTACATGTTTTTGTTTTTATTTTTCAACATCTTTAATTGTACAAAATATTAGTAGATATTTATGGTCCAGTAATAATATTACTACCAGTTAGTAAAGAAAGGAAACTACTAGCAACGAGTAAGATAAAAACTAGTACTTAGGTATTAAATATATTTTATTTCATGATTCAAGATAGTTTAAGATTTAATGTAGGTAGATAACTTAAATTGTGAAATTTATTGTTGTAGAGTGTATGACATGCACTTTGTTATTTTACAGGGAGGAGGAAAATAAAAATAAACAAATTAGTTTTGTAATCACATAAAAAATATATTGAATACCTTTATAATTATTTATCGTACTATTGATATGTGGAATTAATTTTAAAAATTAAAAAATAATTGGGTTGACAAATATATGAAAGATGTAACAGACATTCTTATATCGCTTATCATTTTTGATGTACAATGGTGGTTAAAACCACAATAGTTGAACATTTCTAGATGTAATTTTTACATAATTAAAATTTTTTTTTCATAAATTCCCTTTTTTTATTTTATTGGTTGCATTAGCAATTTGCTATAATTTTAAAGTTTAGGTTTAAATTTAACAATTTATATAAATTAACTTTTATCTGTATTTTAATAATCCAATGTTTGTACATAATTAAGTTTCTGATTTGGTTATTAATCTTTTCCTTTATTATGTAGGGTCAATATTGTTTAATGCAGTTGAATATATATATATATATATATAATATATATATATATAATATATTTTAAAGAGCAGGTGAAATATATTTTAACAATAGCCATTTTCTCTATTTGTGGTTTCAATTCTAAAACTAGTTACATATTATAAAGCATCATAATTATTTCTAAATAATAATACTTATTAATATGTGGAAAGAGGTACTTTCAAAAATTGAAGGAATAGTTGGTATTTTTGATGTTATGAGTACTCATGTTTTGTAATAATATCTATATGGACTTATTTTTCTTGATTATCACTTGATTATATTTTTAATTAGACTAAAATACTATTATTTTAACTAATTAATGTGTTTTTTTTTATTATTATGATTTCAGTATTTTTAATCCTTCTGGATCAAATCTTCATTTAAGATCATTTAGTGGTACACTTGAATAATGGATATTTTTAATATATTACTGTATATAAAAACATGGTTCACTGGTATTACTAGATTTAAGTCTTTAAAACGTAAAATTGATGAATGTGACACCATGAATAATAATAAGAGAGTCTGTATGGATAATAGTTTTGTAAAATTCAATGATGGAGAAGAAGAGGTGGAAATTAATGAACGTAGAATACCCAATGTACTACTCAAAGCCAACTCACCCAATATGCTTGATGGCATACATAATCTAAACACTAAAATTATTGATGAAGAAAACAAAACTAAAACTATTAAATCACAGGATTTACTAAAGCCACCAATTATATCAAAACCAAATAAATCTGGAAGTGATGAAATACAGGTTGGTGGAATGAATAAAAATTTAGCTATTGAGTCTCATCATCTAAACACTAAAATGGCTGATGAAGAAAACAAAACTAAAACTATTAAATCACAGGATTTACTAAAGCCACCAATTATATCAAAACCAAATAAATCTGGAAGTGATGAAATACAGGTTGGTGGAATGAATAAAAATTTAGCTATTGAGTCTCATCATCTAAACACTAAAATGACTGATGAAGAAAACAAAACTAAAACTATTAAATCACATGGTTTACTAAAGCCACCAATTTTATTAAAACCAAGTAAATTTAGAAGTGATTTAATGCAAGTTGGTGGAATGAATAAAAATTTAGCTATTGAGTCTCATCATCCAAACACTAAAATGACTGATGAAGAAAACAAAACTAAAACTATTAAATCACAGGATTTACTAAAGCCACCAATTATATCAAAACCAAATAAATCTGGAAGTGATGAAATACAGGTTGGTGGAATGAATAAAAATTTAGCTATTGAGTCTCATCATCCAAACACTAAAATGACTGATGAAGAAAACAAAACTAAAACTATTAAATCACAGGATTTACTAAAGCCACCAATTATATCAAAACCAAATAAATCTGGAAGTGATGAAATACAGGTTGGTGGAATGAATAAAAATTTAGCTATTGAGTCTCATCATCTAAACACTAAAATGGCTGA